>JBAMBR010002886.1:0-45035 GCA_037044475.1 Zaprionus obscuricornis
GCTTTGCTTTTGACCTTCAGTTTTGAGGATATTCATGGAACATTTTTTGCTGCTACTGTTTTACTTATCATCAGCTTTATCTTTGACAGTTTGACTTTATCTAGTTCATAAACTTCAAGGCTTCAAGGCATTCAAAGAATGTTTGACTGCGAATGAGGGTGAGCGTTGAATTTTTTTCGAGTTTTAATCATTTAGTCAAAAAGTGAACGATGAAGTTAAAGAGTGAGAGAGAGAGAGAGAGACATGGAAAGTAGAAAAAATACAGCTTAAAAAAAAAAAATTTGCTTAAAAAAGTTCAAAATGCAACAAGAACAGCAACAAGAATGAAAGTAGTCAACGTTATAACCTTTCGTTTATGTATGCATGGTAGCTGCAATTTATGTGTAATACACACACACACACACACACATATACATACATACATACATACAAAGACGAACACACAAAGACGTACACGTGCCAAGGATGCATAAGGTGTCACTGTGTTTTTGTGTGTCATCAAAAGTCAAGTTAGAAATTGTTGCCAGGCAACACCTTCTAATAGTTTCTGAGTATTTTTTTATACCCTAGACATTGACTAGCTACATGGCAGGGTATATTCATTTTAGTGTTTAATGAAAGCTAAATAAAATAAATAGAATAAATAAAATAAATAAAATAAATAAAATAAATAAAATAAATAAAATAAATAAAATAAATATAAATAAATATAAATAAATATAAATAAATATAAATAAATATAAATAAATATAAATAAATATAAATAAATATAAATAAATATAAATAAATATAAATAAATATAAATAAATATAAATAAATATAAATAAATATAAATAAATATAAATAAATATAAATAAATATAAATAAATATAAATAAATATAAATAAATATAAATAAATATAAATAAATATAAATAAATATAAATAAATATAAATAAATATAAATAAATATAAATAAATATAAATAAATATAAATAAATATAAATAAATATAAATAAAAATAAATAAATATAAATAAATATAAATAAATATAAATAAATATAAATAAATATATAAATAAATATAAATAAATATAAATAAATATAAATAAATATAAATAAATATAAATAAATATAAATAAATATAAATAAATATAAATAAATATAAATAAATATAAATAAATATAAATAAATATAAATAAATATAAATAAATATAAATAAATATAAATAAATATAAATAAATATAAATAAATATAAATAAATATAAATAAATATAAATAAATATAAATAAATATAAATAAATATAAATAAATATAAATAAATATAAATAAATATAAATAAATATAAATAAATATAAATAAATATAAATAAATATAAATAAATATAAATAAATATAAATAAATATAAATAAATATAAATAAATATAAATAAATATAAATAAATATAAATAAATATAAATAAATATAAATAAATATAAATAAATATAAATAAATATAAATAAATATAAATAAATATAAATAAATATAAATAAATATAAATAAATATAAATAAATATAAATAAATATAAATAAATATAAATAAATATAAATAAATATAAAAACTTTAAAATTGCGAAAATTCCGCTGTAAAAAAAAAACTTGTAAATCTTAGCAGCTTTTGTATAGAAATTCTCGTAGATCTGATGCATGTGATGTATTTTTTTTTTGCAAATTTAACTGCAGGGTAAATGCTAGTCAAATCATGCTGTCTCTAAGTTTTTTTTTTTCTTGTTTTTTTTTAAGTTTTCTTTTCAATGGCAGTCAGCGCTGCTGACACCATTTTGTAAGCCAACGCAGTGATGTCTGTCTTTTTCTCTATCTATCTATCTCTCTCTCTCTGTGTATGTGTGTATTTGCTCTGCTTTGTCGCTTTCGTTTTTCTAGTCGCAAGTCACATCAAGAACTTAAAAAAATTGTATATAAAATAAACTTTTACTCTTTTTGGGGGTTATCATTATGCATTTTGATGCACTTGCAACATGCGCCACATCTTTGGCCTTGTGTATGCGTGTGACACTAAGGACTCAAAGAATAAGCACTGACTGTCAAAGATACAGAAAGAGAGAAAGAGAGAGAGAGATGATGATGATGATGAGAACTTGGTAAGCTTGAGTCTGTCAAGTGACTGCGACATTAAGTGCATCATCAGAGAACTTGTGCAACTGAACTTGTTTATTAAACAGTTTATAATCTGAGCAGTAGCTGTTGCTGCTACTGTTTCTTCATCATTTTCATTTAAATTTTAATGAAAAAAAAAAATAAAAAACGAAAGAGCGAAAAATACTTTAAAGTTGAGAATTTGAAGTTCAACGCTTAAACATTCAATTATAATGCTTATGCAGCATTATATACGGTAAAGTTTTTTGCAACATTGCAACAATTTCACTTTAATGTGCAGCTGCGGCAACATACTGAAAAGTAACAGCAACAACAGCAACAGCAACAGCAGCAGCAGCAACAGCTTTGCAGCAAATTAAAATCCAAAATATATGACGCAAAAATGTTGCATAAAGTGTTTCATATTTTTTTTTTCTTTCTATTTTTTTTTTTTTTGCTTCCCTCAAAATGCGAACTTCCATGTACAATGCTCCTTCCCCTTTCATCATATTTTTTTTTCCGTCATTTTCAATTTTATTCCTGTTGCAGCAGCAACTTACAGCTTGAAGCTGGAAGCTGGAAACTGAGAACATAATATGCGCCTACGCAATTATTTTGTATGCTCCATTTTAACAATTTGTTGAGCAGTAAAAGAAGTTTTTTTTTCTATTAATTGCGAATGTACGACTATATAGATACTCCTTGATATTATTAATTTTAGCTGCTGCAATTAAAGATTTGAAGAAAATTAGAAAAAAATTTAATTACTGAATAGTTGAAAATAATCTTGGAATATTCAAAGGATTTTTTTTCGGAGCATTGCCTTAAGATTTGTTGAAATACTAAAGGTGTCTAAAACTTTAACACTAGCTGCAGAGCTCAAAGAAATTAAGAATAATGCAGAAATTTATCAACTGCTGCGTGAAATTAGGTTTGGAATATTCAAAGGATTATTTTGGAGCATTGGAGATTTGGAGATTAGATGAACAGTTACGCTATACTTAGTCGAAGTATCAATACTAGCTGTAAGACATCAGAAATAAAAAAAATTTAAAGACGAATTGCAAAAAAAAAGTCTTGGAATAATCAAAGGATATATTTTTGGTATCAACGTCCCTATAGAGCAGTAATATCAATCCCTTAGTTTATAGAACTTTTCCAAGGGTATTTAACAGGGACACGAAGTGCGAAATGTGTAAATGAACGAATGAATGAATGAAAAATGTTGAAAATGAAGGAATTGGAGGAGTAAACTGTAAAAGTTGTAGGAACTAAAGCAACAGTAAGTTCTACTACATGCTCTCGCTCGATGTGCAGAAAGTGGAGCATAAAAGAATCGGATATAGGATGTGTAATGTTAAAATGTAAATTGTTAAAGTCTACATTGCTCTCTCTCTCACTCTCTCACTCACTCTCTCTCTCTCTCTCTTTCTCTCTCTCTTGTTGTATGAATATGAAGTTCATTTTCATATGCACGGCTAAGTCCGTCGCAAGTGTGTGAAGAAAAAAAAAAAATATGCGAGAAAAGTCAACAAAATATTAAGTTAACCATGCAATGTTTTTTTTTTTTCTTGTCGTACTCTTTCTAAGCTTTTTTTTTCTTCAGCTAACAGCAGTAGCAGCAATTTTCTCATTAGCAAGAAGAAAGTCGACAAAAAAAAAATAAAAATAAAACGAATGTGAAGCGAAAAACTTGCAGTTGATTTTAGCGCTTGCATTTCTTATAAATATTTTTTTAATTTTTTGTTTCGTTTTTTTCTTCGCTTTTGTTTACTTTCTAAGCAACAAATTAAGTTTGGAAAGAATATATAACTTTTGATTTGATATAACAACGATTGGCTAAAAAAATAAAAAATCATATGCGACGTAGTTGACCTTTAAGACTTGGCTAAAACAACAGAACAATGGCCTTAATGGCAGGCGTATGTTCTTGAACTTTTTTTTTATATTTATTCAGCAAAAAATTTGCAAAACAAATTTATTTCAGTTTTAAAAATTTTATTTGTTACAAATATTTTTTAAATTTTTTTGAATTAATTTTGTTTTATTTTATAAATAATTGTAAATTTTTAATTTTAAAATTTTTTTTTTTATCATTTATTTAATTCATTTTTCATTTATTTCATAATTTATTTATTCATTTAAAATATTCAAGTTTTATTTCTTAATTTTTTTTTATAATCTTTTTTAAATATTTTTTTTTTATTATTTTTTTTTTATAGAATTTCAATCCTTTTTTATATTTTTTAAATTTTTTTAAAAAAAATTTTAAATTTCAATGTTTCATTTCAAATTTATCTATTTCAAAATTTTATTAATTATTAAAAATTTGTTTTTATTATTATTTTATATTATTTATTATTATTTATTATTATTTATTATTATTTATTATTATTTTATATTATTTATTATTATTTATTATTATTTTATATTATTTATTATTATTTGTTAATATTTATTATTATTTATTATTATTTATTATTATTTATTATTATTTATTATTATTTATTATTATTTATTATTATTTATTATTATTTATTATTATTTATTATTATTTATTATTATTTATTATTATTTATTATTATTTATTATTATTTATTATTATTTATTATTATTTATTATTATTTATTATTATTTATTATTATTTATTATTATTTATTATTATTTATTATTATTTATTATTATTTATTATTATTTATTATTATTTATTATTATTTATTATTATTTATTATTATTTATTATTATTTATTATTATTTATTATTATTTATTATTATTTATTATTATTTATTATTATTTATTATTATTTATTATTATTTATTATTATTTATTATTATTTATTATTATTTATTATTAATTATTATTATTTATTATTATTTATTATTATTTATTATTATTTATTAATATTTATTATTATTTATAATTATTTATTAATATTTATTATTATTTATTATTATTTATTATTATTTATTATTAATTATTATTATTTATTATTATTTATTATTATTTATTATTATTTATTATTATTTATTATTATTTATTATTAATTATTATTATTTATTATTATTTATTATTATTTATTATTATTTATTATTATTTATTAATATTTATTATTATTTATAATTATTTATTAATATTTATTATTATTTATTTATATTTATTTTTATGATTATTTATTTTTATTTATTAAAATTTTTATTAATATTTATTTTTATTTTTTTCAAAATCTCTTTCAAATGTATTTAAATTTGTTCACATTAATTTTTGAAATATATAAATTTGTTTATATTTTTTTTTTAGAATTTTTAAAAATACAAAAAAAAATTTTTTTTTTTTTTTTCAAATTTTCGCAAAAAAATAAATTTGTAATGAAATTGCAGAAATAATAGTAAGAAGTATTTTATAGTCGAATAAGAATGTGAAGCAGAAAAAGAACAAGAATAAGTAGAAGTAGCAGCAGCAGCAACAACAGCAACATCAGAAGAAGTAGAAGAAGCAGAAGAAGTTTGCTTGTCGTTGTATTACGCATACGCCGCATTGGCAATGGACAGTGAATCATTTTGTTGAATTTCCTGCATTGCTGTTGCTGTTGCTGTTGTCAAAAAATCAACAATTTTTGGCTGAATTGTAGTTCAATTCGTTTCGTTTCGTTTCGTTTCATTTGTCTGCGATTGCAGTGCATTTCAATTGTTGCTGCTGTTGTTGTTGTTGTTGTCGTATTTTTGCGTATTTGCATTTTCACATTTCACATTTCACAATTTTCATTTTCATTTTCATTTGTCGGCGGTGGAAAATTGTGCGCATTTCCTGTGACATCAATCGGGCCAAGTTGCGTTTCATTGTTTTTTCGCCACAATGGTTATATGCATATTTATGGCAGCCATTGAAAATTGTGGCCAAAACAGACAGAAACAGACAGACAGAGAAAGAGAGAGAGAGAGATGTATAGAAGTTGAGTAAAAAAAAAGTTGCTGTGCCTGTTGTTGCCATTGAGTTTTTGTTTGATTTGTTTGACAAACCGCAAAATATTTAATTACATGTCAAAAAGTGTATTTCGAACACTGTCTATGTATTTATGTGTCTGTGTGTGTGTGTAATGTTAAGAGTTGATCCTGCAATTGAAACGCTGCCAACGAAATTTTTATAGTCAAAAAAATTTTTTTTTTTTTTGTTGTATTATGACAAAACATGCAAAACAAGCTCATTACGAGCACAGATACAGAGACACACACACACACACATATATATATATATATATATATATAAGGATTGTATAGATACAGTTATCTACTCGTGCGCCACATAATTGCTTCCTGTGCAACGTCGTCGTCGTTGTCGTGCGGCATTTGCCCAGTTTTCAAACCAAATTATTGACATAGACAAGCTAAAGTTTCCTTCGCGCTGCTGCTGCTGCTGCTGCTACACTGACACGCCCACGCGTACGCCCATGCCAGTGTAAACCTGTCTATCATCCATCTAATGAATGCAAATATAGCCACAATAAGTGTTATTACAAACACACAAACACAGCGAAAGTATGAGCGAGACAGCAAGTTCAACATGTTGAAATGGCGAAAATTAATTTTCATGTTGTTGTCGTTGTTGTTGTTGTTTTTTTTTTTTTTTTGCTTGCTTGCTAGCTAAAAATAACGCGGCTTCATTAATGACAGCCAAAAATGGTTAAGAAACAACTCAAAGAAAGTGCGAGTGAGAAAGTATTGAGAGAAAGAGAGTTAAAGAGAGAGAGAGAGAGAGAGAGAGAGAGACAAGTAAAACAGATTAAGTTAGAGTGTGAGTATACTAAATTTAGTCACTGTTACTTTTTGCCTGTTTCTAATGGCAGTAAACGAGGAGGCTCACCCAAAGTTTTTTAAAGGCAACTATGGTAAAATGAGAATTTTCAGGGGAATTTTATACTCTTTGCCCATTGGGTATCAAGAGTATATTGACTTTGTGACAGAAGCAAATGTATGTAACAGCCATAAGAAGGCGTAGCCGAACCCATAAAGTATATATAGGAAACATTTTTTTTTTTTTATCAAGAAGGAAATGTGTGGTAGTGGTGCTATTATTTTTTTCGCAACTGTATATGCTGACTCATGATCAATAGTCGGAACATGTTCGTATGAACACACAGATCTCGGAGACTATAAGAACTAGAGACTTCATTTTTATTTGCAAAGTGCTTGTAGTGTTTGCAGGCAGTTCAAGTTTATTTTGGATTTTTGCCACGCCCCCCCAACGCTTTCACAAATCGATGAAAATCATTTTAAATACACCACAGCACCCACAACCAGACAAGCTACATGACTGAATTTTTGGTACAAAGTTAGAATATGTTTATCTGGACGTTGTGTGAAAATTTGGAACAGATCGTATAATTAATATGGAAGTTATACACATCCAAATATCAAAGTTTGAGCGGCGTCTCTATAGCGTACGCGTGCCTGCCGTTGCGGCTCTCAGACCACACACTACGGCAACATTAACTTAGTGATTTTTTCTTTATCATACTTGTTAAGAGTGTGGCTCAGTGGTTAGAGGGTTGAACTTGCATGCATGGTTCGATTCTCTAGGCGATTTTTTTTTTTCCGCTGTTCGATTCTCGAGACGATTTTTTTTTTTTTTTATTTTTTATAAATTTTATTTTATTTTTAATTTTTGTAAATTAAATTCAAATTTTTTAAATAAAAATATATAATATAACTTTGGGCACCGAGTATTATATAGTCGAGCATACTCGACTATAGCTTTCTTATTTGTTTTTTTTTTTCTAACGCTTGTTCGGCTCTGAACACACACACATATTAAATTATTAATTGATTGTGCCAAGCAAAATGTTGAGTTTTGCTACTTCTATATCTTTTGCTTGCTTACTAATACACAGCAAAATAATAATAATAAAATAATAATAATAATAATGTTGGGGCACAAACATTAATGAGCATTATATTAATAATAATCATCAAAAAAATAAAAGGAGCAAAAAAAAAGGAAAATAAATACGAAAGAAAATGTTGTGATGACAATGATAGAACGGTTTTTTTTTTTTTTTTTTGTTGGGACTGCTTAGTTTTTGCTTACTGCCTGATTTTCTATTTTGTTATGACTTTAATCGATTCAACTTATTTAGTTAGCACATGACATTTCTTTTTTTTTTTATGTACATTTTAACGGCATTATTTTTCATATTCTTTCTATTTTCTTTCTATTTTTTTTGTTGTTGTTGATGTTTTGCAATGTTTTTCGCTCTTTATTTCAACTTAGATTTAAATTATTAACATTATTATAATTTAATTTTGATTTAAGAAATTTATTTCGTACATATAATAGGATAACCGTTTCATATTTGATTTAAAAATTACACTTAGTGACACTTTTCATCAATTAACTGAAATTTAATTGTTTTATAATTGTTTCATAAGTGTTTTTTTTTTTAGCATTTTGTGTAGTTTTTTTTTCTTATTTTAAAACCGATTCCAAAAAGATTTCTTAGGCATTTGTAAAGAATTTGCAATTAAAACCGTTTTAAAACCGATTCATAATGTTATATGAGCATTTTAAATTAATTTTGAATCATAACCGTTTCATAAACGATTCAAAAATAATTCTTAAACATTTGTATACAATTTTAAACTACAACCGTTTCATAACCGATTCATAACCGATTCATAACCGATTCAAAACTGAATCAGAAACAATTTAAAGCCATTTAATTGTATAACCGTTACATAATTGATACCATAATCTCTTTAAAACTGTCTCTAAAGTTTTTGTACATCATTTTATAATAATAACCGTCTTATAACCGTTTCACAGCCGTCTCATAACCGTTTCATAGCCGCGTGACAACTGTGTCATAACCGTTTTATAGCCGATTCATAACTGTCTAACAATTCTAGGTAAATTAATATAATAACCGTTTCATAACCGATTCATAACCGTTTCATAACCGTTTCATAACTGTCTTTTAACCAATTTGCAATAAACTAATGTTATAACCGCTTCATAACCGTTCCATAACCGTTTCATAACCGTTCCATAACCGTTTCATAACCGATTCATAACTGTCTTTTAACCAATTTGCAATAAACTAATGTTATAACCGCTTCATACCCGTTTCATAACCGTTTCATAACCGTTTCATAACCGTTCCATAACCGCTTCATAACCGATTCATAACTGTCTCTTTAGCAATTTTCATTAAATTAATGCTATAACCGTTTCATAACCGTTTCATAACCGTTTCATAACCGTTTCATAACCGTTTCATAACCGTTTCATGCCCGTTCCATAACCGTTTCATAACCGATTCATAACTGTCTCTTTAGCAATTTTCAATAAATTAATGCTATAACCGTTTCATAACCGTTCACACTATAAAAGCAAATATGACAATGATAATAGAAGAATATATTTTGCAAACCTTTTCAAGCAATAAATCAAATAAACTTTATTACGCTTTGATTATGTGAATTACAAATGAAAAATTCAATAATGGAAAAAAAAAGAAAAAAAAAACGAAAACCTTGAATCGAAAATCATTTAGAAATTCCAATAATTGATGCATTAATCAAATCAAAATTGAAACGAATTGAAAATCATTCAATTTGTGGATTCAAATGCTATCATACGATACATTGTATTCGTATTAATTCGCCATTCATTGTCTTAACTCATGTTCAGCTTAGTGTTTGGGCTAACTGCACTTGCCATTAGCAATAGCAGTAGCAGTAGTTGTAGCTGTGTGCGTGTCTAACAATTCAAGCTATACATTTCTTCCTTTCACTCTCTCATCTCTCTCTGTCTCTTTCTTTTGCTATCTGTTTGCACTTGTAGTACATGGAATGGCGTGTGTGCTGGGCAGGTGTCTGAGTTATGTCGAGCATGGGGAATGTTTATTACACATGTTCCGAATGAATAGGCAACTGGGGGGGGGGGACGGGAGGCAAAAGCAAAAGGAAAAAAAAAAAGGGCAACATGCGAATGCAGCACTGTCCAGGTGTGACAGTTGAAAATGCACATAGAGAGCTAAAGAGACAGAAAGAAAGAAAAACAAACAGACAGAGAGAGAGAGAGAGAGAGAAAAAGGATTAAGAAGAATTTTTACTGGAACATTTATAAAGCAAATGAAATGGGCAAAATGTGAGATAAGTGAACGAAATGATTGACAGATGAAAAGATTTTGAAACGAAGGAAGATTGAACTAAATGAAAGTGAAACCATTCGTTATTGATGTTTACTGAAGGACTTCAAATGTCCTACGATTATACTATATATATATATATGCTGAGCTTAAATGTTCCCCTAAGAAATCATAGCATTAACTTGTCTTATCAAATCTCATCAAGCCTTAAAATGCTTGAGACATATGCCAAAGGTTTACGCTTGAACCGATTCAAAAGTGATTCTAGGACCTTTAAATCCTAAAAGAATATTCTTCTTATGCAATTTTGACTTGATTTTAAATATCATCATCATCAATTAGAAAAGCTCTCTACGCTTGAACCGGTTCAAAAATGATACAAGAGCATAACCCTTAGAATATTACATATCATTTTTATATTACTTTACACAACAGTCTCAATATGAGCCTGTAAAGCATCGCAAGGAATTTGACCACTACAAAATGTTTATCGCTTGAACCGGTTCAACAACAAATGCTTCAAGGCCAGAATCCTTCAAATAGTTGAAATACTTTAAAAAAAAAAAAAAAATTGACACAATTTAAATTCTTAAATCCTGGAAATGAGAAAGGAACATAGATAAAATGTTTACATCTGAACCGGTTCAAAAGTGTTTCAGATGCAAAACCAAAAAGAAGTTTAAAATATTTCAATAAGAATTCAACACAAATTGAAGCCGCACAAGGTATGCGACAGATACAAAATGGGGTTGTCGATGTTGAACCGGTTCAAGGTTATAATTCGTAAAATATTTAAAATATTCTAATGAAATTTTTGCTATGTAGTCTAAGAAATATATATATATAGAAATAAATATATAGTCTAGAAAATATGTGTATGTGAAAATATTAAAAACTATAAAAATAATAAACATGTTCCCAAAAATGAAATTTGGTTTTGGAAAACGTTTTAAAAACTCACAAAAAAAAAAAAAAAAACATAAAATATGCTAATGAAATTTTGTTTGGCCAAAAAAAAAAAAATATAGATGTATGAACTGTTGATAAGAACTTTTTTGTATTTTTGTTTTTGTTTTTTTGGCTTGCGGCAGTTACGTGAATAGCTTGAAAGCCATTAAGGAAGCGTTGCTCTCAAAAGCCGAAGTTTAGATGGTTTTAGTTTTAGTTTTGTGTTTAGGTGCTGAAACTATGGTCGATATTTCTACCCGTTTGTTGTATTTCTTTTATTTTTTTTCCCCTCCAAAACACAGAGAGAGAGAGAGAGAGAGAGAAAGAGTGAAAGTAAGATAGAGAGAGAGAGAGAGAGATTAAATAAATGTACGTGCGCTTTAGTGCAGAGATGCCAACAGTAGCAGTAGAAGATGAAGCTGCCTGCTAAACTACAGACAGTTATGGTAGGTTAACTCTGCAAGTAATGGGCCACTTGTCGTGCCCTTTTGAGTGCATTCAAATTGCGCACTCATCAAATCAAAAGCCAAATTGTCAGCTAACACACAGCTGCCCGAAAAAGCGCTGGACAAGACCAAAAAAGAAAACCCCAAAAACCAAAAGCAAAACCAGAACCGAATCCAAATCCAAAACCAAACCCGAAACCTGAAAAAAAAAAAAAAAAAATACTACAAGAAAGGGGATTGTCATAAAAGGCGGGCATCCCCTGCTGACACAACAACAGCAACAACAACAACAACAGCAACAACAACAACAACAACGAATAAACGAAAAACGACTAATAACAGGCAACGTTTAAGAGTCAAGCTTTCATTTAATGCAATTGCTATTAAGTTCACTTGATGCCAGCACCAAAAACGAGCCAGAGAAATTCACAAGCCCAAGACATTTCTCTTTTTTAGTGATGCCAAACATTTTTTGCGATATTTACAAATTTTATTTAACTTTATTTTTTTTTTTCATATTATAAATTTTTTTACATTGTTTAGGCTAAAACTATCGCTAAACTATTGAAAGTTGTCTAAACTCTGTTTAAATTATAACTGACTTTTGCCTAAAAGATGAATATCAGTTTTGAAAATCTATTTTGCAACTATCGTTTATACGATATATATAACATATACGTATACGTTATACGTATAACATAGCTATCGTTAAACTATCGCAACGCCTAAAAGAAAGTCATAGCTATCGTCAAACTATCGTATTGGACTAAATATAAAGTAGCCTAAGCTCTAGAATATTTTAGCGATATTTACACATTTGTTTTTTATATATTATAAATTTTTCTTCATTTTTTTTTTTTTAAGTTTAGGCTAAAACTATCGCTAAACTATTGAAAGTTGTCTAAGCTCTGTTTAAATTATAACTGACTTTTGCCTAAAAGATTAACATCAGTTTTGAAAATCTATTTTGCAACTATCGTTTATATAACATAGCTATCGTTAAACTATCGCAATGCCTAAAAGAAAGTCATAGCTATCGTCAAACTATCGTATTAGACTAAATATAAAGTAGCCTAAGCTCTACTTTAGTTAGCCAGAGAAAGCTTAACTACAGTCTAAAAAAAAAAAAAACTATTGTGCAACTATCGTTAAACTATCGTATATATCTTAGCTATCGCTAAACTATCGCATGCCCCAAAAATTGTTGCCTAAAATCTAAAAAATGTCATTACAGTCGCTAGAAAACTATAGTAAAACTATTTTTATACTATACCTAAAACTATCGCATAACATTAAACTATCGTATGTATGAAAAAATTTTTAACTTTTAGCTTTAGAAAATGTCTAAATTAATTGGAAGTCAAGCTAAAACCATCTAAACTTTAATCTTAAAAAAAGAAAAAAAACTATTGTGCAACTATTGTTAAACTATCGTATATATGTCATAGCTATTGTTAAACTATCGCATGACCAAAAATGTTATCTTTTAGCTTTAGAAAATGTCTGAATTAATTGGAAGTCAAGCTAAAACCATTTAAACTTCAATCTTAAAAAAAGAAAAAACTATTGCGCAACTATTGTTAAACTATCGTATATATGTCATAGCTATCGTTAAACTATCGTTTTGCCTAAAAAGTTAACTAGAAAATGTTTAAATTAATTTGTTGACAGTTTATGGCTTTAAATTGAATTAAAGCCTTAAAGCTTAAAGCATCCTAAATTTATTAATATTACGTTTAAGAAAAAAAACTATCGTAAAACTATCGTCTGACCAGAGTCATTGTTCTTTAAGACAAATTCACATAGTTTACTTTCGATTTTTATGCTCAATAACGCAGCGTGTCACGAGCACAGCTCAAATATGATTTCAATCCTTGGACACAGTATGTCAAGTGGGAAATGTTACTGAGGATACGATGGACGCTTGCATGAGAGCAAAGAATGAATGTTTGGTGCTGGGTGCGTGAATTGGTTTGGGGGGTGGTGGAGGGGGGTATGAAGGATGGTTAAGTAGAAGGTCGGTAAAGTCAGTAAGGTCGCCGGCTGCTATTTATTTTCATTTTCGTGCATTTATGGTTTTATCTCTCTATCTCACACTACACCTTATACTTATACTTTCTCTCTCTTTCTTTCTTTCTGTCTCTCTATCACTGTGTGTCTGTGAGCTATACTCGAGACTCATGCTGACACTTTGTCGTTTTTATCGTTTCAGCGTTAATTCGGTTAAGCACTTAAAGCGCCCCGCCTCGACATCAGCTTTTTTTTTTGGTTACGCAGCTGAAGCTGAAGCTAAAGTTGTTGAAGGCAAAACTTGACGAAGGTGGAGGTTGGGCTACGGCTATAGATGCCCATGTGGCCCAGACACGGGCCAATGCCACAGCAATGCGTTGACGATACTAACAACAGTAATCACAACAGCAACAACAACAACAACAAGAACAACAACAAGAACAAAACAAACGAGAACAAATTGCGGGCAAAGTTACGTGCATAGTTCAATTGAAGGTGAAATCATCCAACTAGCTCTAAAAGCTTCTCACTCGCGCAACGGGAGACAAGCTTAAGCTACAGACGCGCCAGTGAGTGTGCGAAAGAGAGAGAGAGAGAGAGAGTTCATTCTGACAGTTGGAAATTCCAACAAGTAGAAAAAACCAGACAATAGATACATCTCACACTTACGCTCTTCGTCTATCTCTTTCACTCTTATTTTGCCTGTTTTGAAGACATCAACATCAACATCAACATCAACATGTCCAGCAGTCATTCTGGCACAATTGGCCGTAAACGCGTTGGCAGCAGCAGCAGCGCTGTTGGCAGTGAATTTTACTATGGCAACAACAGTGCCACCGGTGTTATAGGTTCTGGCAATATCGGTGGCATCGGTGGCATCGGTGGCATCGGTGGCATCGGCACTGGCGGTGAACAGTTACGTCGACAGCGTTCAGCTGAATGGCATAGCCATCGACATGGACATGGTTATGGCAGCAGCAGCGAGGATGAATATCAAAATACTGCACAGGCAACGGCATTTGATACGCAGCTGTTGGCGCAACTATTGCTGCAAAGTCAGCAATTGGCAAGTAAGTAACGCTTCTAGCTCTCTATCTATAATATCTATAATCTATAAAAAAAAAATAGGCTTTTAACTAAAAGATACTATTAAACAGTCAAAGATACAATGTTTCACAGAGATACAGATACAGATACAGATACAGCTAAAGATACTTTTTAATTACTTATAGATGTAGCTAATGATACAATCAGAAGGCTAAAGATACTTTAAAAGATAAAGATACATTGATGCATAGATACATAGATACTTATAGATACTTATAGATACTTATAGATACTTATAGATATTTATAGATACTTATAGATACTTATAGATATTTATAGATACTTATAGATACTTATAGATACTTATAGATACTTATAGATACTTATAGATACTTATAGATACTTATAGATACTTATAGATACTTATAGATACTTATAGATATATACTTATAGATACTTATAGATACTTATAGATACTTATAGATACTTATAGATACTTATAGATACTTATAGATACTTATAGATACTTATAGATACTTATAGATACGTATAGATACTTATAGATACTTATAGATATATACTTATAGATACTTATAGATACTTATAGATATATACTTATAGATACTTATAGATACTTATAGATACTTATAGATACTTATAGATACTTATAGATACTTAAAGATACTTATAGATACTTATAGATACTCATAGATACATAGATACCTATATATACTTATAGATACTTATAGATACTTATAGATATATACTTATAGATACTTATAGATACTTATAGATACTTATAGATACTTATAGATACTTATAGATACTTATAGATACTTATAGATACTTATAGATACTTATAGATACTCATAGATACATAGATACTTATATATACTTATAGATACTTATAGATACTTATAGATACTTATAGATACTTATAGATATATACTTATAGATACTTATAGATACTTATAGATACTTATAGATACTTATAGATACTTATAGATACTTATAGATACTTATAGATACTTATAGATACTTATAGATACTAATAGATACCTATATATACTTATAGATACATATAGATACATATAGATACATAATTACGACTACAGATACTAATTGACAGATATAGATATATATAACAAAATCTACACTTAATAAAGAAAAGATACATTAGCGAAAGATACAGATACAATAAAAAATCTATTGTCCAAGACACTTAAAGATGCAAATAAATATTTAAAGATACAATTGATGTAGTTAAAACTACAAAATACAAACAGTAGAAGATATGCAAAAGATACAAAGCAAGCTAAGGAGATAAGATACAACAGATACAAGATACATTTACAGCTAACAGATTCAAGCAATTTGTATGTCAAAAAAAAAAACAAGAAAAAATAATAAAAAAAAAGAAAGAATTGTCCAAAAAATATTCATTATTTTATTTAATTGAATTATTCAGCGGTCATTCGATCTCAATGTTCGTCAAACCACGCCCACTAACCCATCACGCCCCTATATGTGTGTGTGTGTTTTTTCGACTGGTTTTTGCCTGTCCGTCCGTTAACCATGAACACAAACTCAAGGCCAGCTAAAATTACGCTAACAGCTAAATATACCCTGTAATAATCAAATGCAAAAGTTATATTAACGCAACGAAAGTTAAGTTTTCCTGCTTAGCTACACTGTAAAAAAGGAATAGTTCAAATTAATATATATATATATATTTCTGTGTAGTCATAAATGCTGTCTTTCAATGCACAATTACAGGGTAGCTAACAGTCGTGCAGTCAAAAAACGGACACAGTTATATGTATTGTTATTTTTTTTTTGGGGGGGTTTTTTTTTTTTTTTTTGCCCTCTGATTGGATTCGATGCGACGCGACAGGATTGGATTGC
Organism: Zaprionus obscuricornis; assembly: GCA_037044475.1. Lineage (NCBI taxonomy): Eukaryota > Metazoa > Arthropoda > Insecta > Diptera > Drosophilidae > Zaprionus > Zaprionus obscuricornis. The sequence goes on from JBAMBR010002886.1 coordinate 16,614, forward strand.
ATTGATGGGTTTTTTTTTCTTGTGAAAGAGGGAGAGAGAGAGAGAGAGAGAAGAAGATGAAGAGGAATAAATGTAGTAGTGGAAATGGAAGTTGTAGTGAAAGAGAGATGAAGTGAAATGAAGGATGTAGTAGAAGTGGAAACTTTTTGTGGCCGCTTGGGCTCATTTCATTGAACAGAAAACCACTTGACATTTTTCCTGCTGGCGTCGCGATTACGGGTCAACAAATTTGTTGTTGTCGTTCTCTCTGTCTACCCGTCTCTCTCTCTCTCTGTCTGTCTGTCTGTCTGTCATTTTGGGTTTCATTTACCTTTTTCAATACCCTGTAAAAGAAAAAAGAAAATTAAACCCCGGAAAAACAAAACAAAAAATGACAAGGGTAGAAAAATACACAAAATATTTTACATTTCCAGATATAAAGATAAACCAATGAAACCCAAAATATATAAGAAACACAGATAACGAACAGAAGTCAACAAATGTAATATGTTTACATTTACAGGGTATATGCTTGTAATAAAAAAGCATATCAAAATTATAGTATCTTTAATCTTTATTTCTGCTAAAAAAAAAAAAAAATCTGTACATTTTCATTTCCAATTTTTTACAGGATATCTGCTAGTTCTGTGCATCAAAAAAAAAATCAAATCTTTAAACTATATCTCTTAAAAAAAAAAATCTGTACATTTTCATTTCCAATTTTTTACAGGATATCTGCTAGTTCTGTGCATAAAAAAAAAATCACATTTTATATACAAAGTTTATATAGAAATTTTATAAAAAAAAACTCAAAATAAATTTCTATTCGCGCTCAATATATTTTTACAGGGTATCAGCTAGTCTATAATCAGACAAAACTTAGTTTTCACTGTTGAATTTCGCAAACAAAAATTCAATTAAAAGCAGACAAACTGAAGTGTAATTGATATTTAGCAGAATATTTTGTAATTACAGGGTATCTATTATGTCTTTTACAAACATGTGGTCATGGCTTTGTTCTCCATTGTTTAGTGCTGTAAAGCATTGAAACTTGCGCAGCACTATTGATAATGATTTTTAATTTGTATTTACAGGGTATCTGTTAGTCGTTTACTATTATTCGTTTTCATTGTTTTACAAAGTTTATAATAAAAAAAAAACAAATAAAGAAAACTTCCACAGCATTATCTGCATAAATAAGCAATAAGCACATTTACAGGGTATCTATTAGTCTTCTAATCAAAATAATTTATTATACGCTTATTTCTGCTAAGATTTGTAATTGCAAAAATTACAAAATTTCCTACGAAATTCTTGTAGATTGCATTTAGAGGGTAACTGCAAGTCGACTATTTGCACAATTAGAGTTTTCACTGTCACAAGCTTGTGCAACGTGTTGCAATTGCATAAGACAAGGGCAAATAGACAAAACGTCGCGCTACAATTGCGACGCGAAAATAATTGAAAAACAATTTTTTTCTTTTTTTTTTTTGTACATCCTTCTGAAGGGTATATAAATTTTGGAGTTTGTAATGCAACTTACTTAGGAGACATGGCAGAACATACAAAGTATCTTATATATTCTTGATCAACATCGATTGATGAATTCAAATGTGCCTTGAAGGTATCTTAACAAACTTTGGTGGTAGCCATAAGTCGGAATTGAACCTATCGGACCCCTATATCATAGCGCTGCCATAGGAACTATCACTAGAAATTCGAGTTTTTGTATGAGAAACTATTTTATTTATTTAGATATTGCCACATTTAGTCTAAATCGGACGACTATATCATATAGCTGCCATAGGAACTATCACTTGAAATTCGGGTATTTGTATGAGAAATTATTTTATTTATTTAGATATTCGGCTAAAACTTACAGAATTTGAGTTTAATGATTATCTAAATATATCTGTCAAATTTAGTCGAAATCGTACGACTATATCATATAGTTGCCATAGGAACTATCACTCCGAATTCGAGTTTTTGTATGAGAAATTATTTTATTTATTTAGATATTCGGCTGAAACTTACAGAATTTGAGCTTAGTGATCATCTAAACATATCTGCCAAATTTAGTCTAAATCGTAGGACTATATCATATAGCTACCATAGGAACTATCACTCCGAATTCGAGTTTTTGTATGAGAAATTATTTTATTTATTTAGATATTCGGCTAAAACTTACAGAATTTGAGTTTAATGATCATCTAAACGTATCTGCCAAATTTAGTCTAAATCGAACGACTATATCATATAGCTGCCATAGGAACTATCAGTCATGGCTGCAAGTGTATATAGAGTATCTTAACTTCGATCTGCCAAAGAAAACTTTGCTTTCTTGTTTTGTTGTGTTTTTTTTTTTACACTTTTCGAATTTTGTTTTGTTTTTTTTTTTTTGTATTTTTGGTGAATGTAACGCTAAGAAATTTGGGTCAACTTATGCAATAATAAAATCAGAATTTTTCAAGTCAATTCCATGGAATGAAAATTGCGTTTAATTAGTGTCGAAAAATCATGGCCAAAAAAAAAAAAAAAAAAGATTAAGCAAGTTTTCGCAGTACTTGCAATTCAATTACGGCGCCAAAACAGAAAGAAGCAGAAAGAAATTGGATATGGAAATGGAAATGGAAATGGATGAAAAGGTGGCAGCTGGCTAGAGGTAGAGTGGGGGGGGGGGGGGTTACGGGCAGTATGTTACAGGAAGTAGCCGCCTAATCGAAGCATAAAACGCAAATCGAGCTTGTGCCGCCTGCTGCGCAAAATTTTTATGTTTTTCTTTTGCTGCTGTTGCTCAGCTCATTGCATTTCACACGCATGTGACGTCTGTGAGTTCTCTCTCTCGCTCTCTCTCTCTCTCTCTCTCTCGCTCTTTCTCTCACTCTCTCTCTCTCTCTCTCTCTCTCTCTCTCTGTGTTTGTGTGTGTTGCTTTTATTGTCTGTTAATATTTAATGCAATTTACGATTCATTTTTTACAACCTCATAACTCGCGAATGGCTTTTGCTCACTTCTCTTTGGGGAGAGATTCACAGTATTCTCTCTCTCTCTTCTCTCTCTCTCACTTTCCTCTCTGTTTACTTTTCTTTCTTTATATTTAGCTTTGCTTTAGTTTTGTGCTTAGGCACAAGCTGCAAAATCTTTTGGGATTTCCACTTGCCCAAAAAAAAAAATCTGTCATTATGAACTAACCACGCCCTCTTCTTCTTTCCTATCCCTTCGCCTCCCCTCAACGCCAAGAACATGTTTACAAACGCTTTCATCTCTTTACTTGAAGATTATAAAGCGCTTAACTGATAAATTTGCAATTTGTTGTTTTTTTTTTTGTTATTGTTGATATTTCTTTGGCTTAGCTTGGCAAAGTGTTTGTTTGTGTGTTTGCGAAGGGGAAAACACATTAGACGCTTGGCATACCCTGTAATTATTTTAGCTTCACTTTTTAGACGCTCAATTGGTACATTATATATCCTGTAATTAGTTATCGCTTATGTGGCAATTGTAGATATTATTATTTATTTAGCACTACTGTGCTAAAATGTCCTCTGTACTAAAATAATTTGTACTAAAAAAATCGTGTTCTAAAATAACTTATGCTAAAAATGAGTACAATGAGTACTACTCAAATACAAGGAAATCAAAATATTATTGTACTAAAAAGTGTACTAAAATATTTATATAAAATACAAAATATGAAAACTGTACTAAAAACTTATAATTAAATACTCTGTGCAGATGGTCTGTACTAAAATGACTTGTACTTAAAACTTGTACTAAAATATGCTTGCATTACAAAACTGTTCTAAAATAGCTGGTACTAAATATTGTATTAAAATACATGCGGTATACAAACTGTACTAAAATGTACATAAAATAACTACATTATTTTATTACCATGTACTAAAAATCTAATAAAATACCGTGTACTAAAAAGTTGTTCTAAAATGCACTCGACTAAAAACTCATAAACTACCGTGTACTAAACTACACCAAACGAATGACTGTACTAAAAATTTTGTATTACTTAAAACTGTACTAAAATACGCTATTCAAAACATAAAATGTGTACTAAAAAGCTGTTCTAAAATGGACTCTACTAAAAAGTCATGAGCTACCGTGTACTAAACTACATTAAACAAAAGACTGTACTAAATATCCATGTACTAAAAACTGTACTAAAATACACTATTAAAAACCTAAAATACCGTGTACTTTAATACAATATACGAAAGACTGTACGAAAGGCTGTACTAAAATACCTAGTACTAAAAAAATGTACTAAAATATCTAGTACTAAAAAAATATTCTAAAATGCCTAGTACTAAAAAAATGTACTAAAATACTTAGTACTAAAAAAATGTACTAAAATTTCTAGTACTAAAAAAAAGTGTACTATAATTTCGAGTACTAAAATATACTAGTAATATAGTCAACTCCAAAAATACTGCCTATAAGTGATCTTATCAATACTCTATTTGCATTTCACTCACCCAACTCTGTCTCTCTTACACTTACAGGCATGGAGCATTACAACTCTGATTGCGAGCCTGAATATTTACGTCAACGCGATCGACGTAATGAAGATACTAGCCTTGAGGTAACCTATGCGCAGCCGCATCAACGTTCAAGTGCAGCAGCAGCAGCAGCAGCAGCAACAACAGCGGCAACATCAACATCACAGTCACAGTCACCATTGAAACTGTCAACAGTATCAGCTGGCACATTGAGCAAATATCAATCAAATGCAAATTTGGGTTTATTTCCGAACAGTAGCAGCAGTAGTGGCAGTACGTTAACTGCAGCAGCAGCAGCAGCAGCGACAACAGCGTCACGCAGCACAAATCCATTTCTAAACGCCAAATATGCAACCGCTGATGATGATGCTGCTGCGCTGCCAAGCAGCTCATATTTGCTAGCAGCATCAGCATCATCATCTGGCACAGCAGCATCTTCAAGCGGTAGTCGTAGTCAACGTAGCGCTGCTGCTGCTGCGGCTGCGGCTGGACAACGCAGCACATTGAATCGTTTGAGCGGCATGACAAGCTCAAGTAGCGGTACATCGGCATTATCAGTGAATCGCAGCGATTCGTTGCGTGATAAAGCACAAACACAATTAGCTGCCGCTGCATCAGCGGCCGCATCAGCAGCAGCCGCAGCAGCAGCTGCATTAGAAGAATATAATGCAAATGTTGCTGGCGATGGTGACATTAGCAGTGGCGGTGAATCTGAACCGCCACCAGAACCAGCGCCGCCAGAGATACCGCCACGTACACAATCGCTGTTAATGTCCTTGCGTAAACATTCCGACTACAAGCTCAAGTACGAGGAGAAGGGGGACCAAAAACATGAGGAATTTATTCCAACAAGTCAACTGCAGAAGGGTAAGTTTCCATGTTAAGCATTTAAAGCTTACATAGCAGCAGGCAGGCAGCAAGAAAATAAGAAAAGCTTTTACATAAAAATTCCTTTTATTTTCAATGAAAATTTCCCTTTGTTTACTTGACGATGTTTTTTTTTGCGCTTTCGAGTTTCGAGTACTGTTAACTGTAAATAAGAAGAACTGTTAAGCAAGAAAATGTTAAGCTAAATATGTTAAGCAAGAAAATGTTAAGCTTCAACTGTTAACTGCAGCTCTAAGCTTTACCTTTTATACAGCTGCTGTTAATGTTAAAGCAGCTTTATGTTATTTAACAGTCTATGGAAATTTTTCGATTTTATTTATAATTTTTTTTATTTTATTTTTAACTTATTTTATTTTCATATATTTTATTTTATATTTAACTTATTTTATTTTATTTTAAACTTATTTTATTTTATTTTATTTTATTTGTAACTTATTCTATTTTATTTTAATTTATTTTATTTTTAACTTGTTTTATTTTATTTTATTTTTAGCTTATTTTATTTTATTTTTTACTTATTTTATTTTTATTTTATTTTCATCTATTTTATTTTATTTTTCACTTATTTTTATTTTATTTTCATCTATTTTATTTTATTTTATTTTCATCTATTTTATTTTATTTTTAATTTATTTTATTTTATTTTTCACTTATTTTATTTTCATATATTTTATTTTTCACTTATTTTATTTTATTTTTCACTTGTTTTATTTTATTTTCATCTATTTTATTTTATTTTTAACTTATTTTTATTTTATTTTTATCTATTTTATTTTATTTTATTTTATTTTTAACTTATTTTATTTTATTTTATTTTCATCTATTTTATTTTATTTTATTTTTCACTTATTTTATTTTTATTTTATTTTCATCTATTTTATTTTATTTTTCACTTATTTTATTTTATTTTATTTTCATCTATTTTATTTTATTTTTAACTTATTTTATTTTATTTTCATCTATTTTATTTTATTTTTATTTTAATCTATTTTATTTTATTTTATTGTTAATTATTTTATTTTTAACTTATTTTATTTTATTTTTAAATTATTTTATTTTATCTTCATCTATTTAATTTTTTTTTTTATTTTATTTTATTTTTAACTTTTATTTTCATCTATTTTATTTTATTTTTTTATTTATATTTTTTTTTGTATTTTATTTTTAACTTATTTTATTTGTATTCTATTTAATTTTTAACTTATTTTATTTTATTTTGTTTTTAACTTATTTTATTTAATTTTCATCTATTTTATTTTTAACTTATTTTATTTTATTTTTATTTTTCACTTATTTTATTTTATTTTTATTTTATTTTCATCTATTTTATTTTATTTTATTTTAATTTATATTAATTTATTTTATTTTTAACTTATTTTATTTTATTTTTCACTTATTTTATTTTTATTTTAATTTATTTTTATTTTATTTATTTCTTCTTTATTCTTTCTTAATATTAATATAAATATAATATTAATATTTTTCTACCTCTTCTTCTAGATTATATTATTAGCGATAATCTGCGCACAGTGGAACAACAATTAAAACCAATTTCACCAGGCGATTCACAGGGGTAAGTCACAAATTTTTACTATCAAAAATCTTTTGAAATATTCCTCATATACTTAACTTGGCCTTAAAAACTTAAGCAGGGCTATGTTTATCAATATTAATTTAATTTTTAATATTTTATTAATATTTTTAAGACTTCAACTTAGTTTTAAGAATTATTTTAAAATAATTATTTTTAATATAAGAATTTGAAATAAAATACTAGGAAAATATATTAGAAATATTTGATAAATATAACATCAAATATTTAAGAAATAATAACAACAACAAAATTTTAGTAATTATTTAAGAAATTTTATTTAAAATATATTTAAAAAATATGCAAATTAATATTTAAAAAAAAAACAGTATAATGAATATATTTAAAAATTTTTTTAAGTGTACATAAAAAAAATTCATATACGAAATATTAAAAATTTTCAGGAAATGACAAAAAAATATTTAGGAAATATTTAAGAAATATGACAAAAATATTAAAAATTTATACAAAAAATTATATTAAATATAACAAAAAATATATTTGATATTTTTAAATATTTTCAATATTTTCAACATGCTAAAATTCCTTTGAAAATAGTTGCAATGTTTTTTTATATATGAAATTTATAACTTGAAAATGTATTGTAATTTTTTTCTTTCAAAATTTTTAAAATTATCTAAATTAATTTAGAAAATTGGTTGCAATTTTCTATGAAAATTTTCTACATAAAAATATTAAATAATATTTATAGAAAATTAAGAAAAATTGCAAAACGCAGTGAATTTAAATACAGATACAGATAGCGATAAAAATGCATTGGAAAAATTGTTGCAATTTTTTTTATTTTTTTTTTTTTAAATATGAAGAAAATATTTAAAAAAATATTTAAAGAAAATTAAGAGACAATTTCTCTGTAGTTTTTTTTTTTTTTAATTATTAAAAATAAAAAAAAATTAACATAAAATAAATATTTATACATGGAAAATTTGCTTGAATTTTGGAGAGAAATAGTAAAAAAATTTTTTTATTGTTTTTTAATTTTCTATAAAAGTTTTTTTCTTTTTTAATTATTAAAAAAAAATAAAATTAACATAAAATAAATATTTATACATGAAAAATGTGCTTGAATTTTGGAGAAAAATAGTAACAATTTTTTTTATTTTTTTTTTTAATTTTCTATAAAAGTTTTTTTCTTTTTTAATTATTAAAAAAATTAAATTAACATAAAATAAATATTTATACATGGAAATTTTGCTTGAATTTTGGAAAAAAATGCTGTCAAATTTATTTTTTTTTTTTAATTTTCTATAAAAAAAAATATTAATATTTCCGAAAAATAAAAAAAATTGAATGCATTGGAAAATTTTTTTTTTTAATTATGAAATAAATATTAAAAAAAAATATTTTAAGAAAATTTCTCTGTAGTTTTTTTTTTTTTTAATTATTAAAAAAAAATAAAATTAACATTAAATAAATATTTTATGTTTACATGGAAAATTTGCTTGAATTTTGCAGAAAAATAGTAACAATTTTTTTTATTTTTTTTTAATTTTCTATAAAAAAAATATTAAAATTAGCGAAAAATATATAGTGCTATATATTTATGAATATATGAAAAGATACTTGCAGCTGCCTGCTGCTAATGCTCAAAAAGAATTTTTTTTTTTGTTGTTGTTAAAAAACCGCAAAAAGTAAAAAAAAGGAAGAAAAAAGCGTAAAAGCTGCAGCTGAAATCGCGATATCTGTGGCAACAAAACAAAAACTCTTCAAACAGTTTTGCAACTGACCGCAAAAGTGACAATGACCGGGGTTGGACGGGGTTTTGGGGCAGAGTGGAGGGGGGAAGGGGGCAGGGAGTCAAAGGGGGATGCTAGAGTGTTGAGTGTTCAAAGTTGAAAAAAACTCAAAAGACAAAGAAAATGTGACCAAAAGCAACGGCAATTGGAGCTGTTGCTGCTGCCCTGCTGCCGTAGCTGTTTGTTGATGTTGCAAGCTGCCTGTTGCCACTGTTGTTCGCATTGCTCTCTAATCTGCGTATGCAGCAGCCGCGCCCACACACACACGCACACGCCTCTTTTAGTGCAAATAGCAAACAGTGACGACAGCAATGGCAGCGGCTGTAGCAGCAGCAGCAGCAGACAAAGTAAAGCGAGCCTCATGTTAACGGCAATTAAATCCGCAAATGGTTTTGCATTGGCAGCAACAGCAACAGCAGCAGCAGTAGCAGCATCAGCCACTTGCCCCTTAATCCCAGCCAGCTTCCCCTCCCCCACTGCCAGCCATGCCTTTGGCCTTTGCTCTTGTTGCTGCTGCTATTGCAACTGCTATTGCTGCTGCTGTTGCTGTTGTTGCTCTTCTTTTGCTGCATGTCTGCGCTTCACTTTGTGTCTCAGCTACAAGTGCAACTTCATTGTAATCCTCTGGCAGCGGCAGCAGCAGCAGCGTAAAGCCGCAACGCTGCTGTCGCTGGCATCTTCCTGCCAAAAAAAAAAAAAAAAAACTCAACGGCAACTTCAAAATGGCTGCCATGGGCTATGTATATTCTCGCCTCTTGCTATCTCTGTCTCTCTCTCTCTCTTTCTCTCTTATTCTCTTGCTGCCCCTTGCCCTCGCTACTTCTTCATTATCTCTCACTCTTTCTATCTCCTCCTCCCTCTCTCTGTCTCTCCCTCTCTCTGCCTATCTCCTTCCCTCTCTCTCTCTCTCTCTCTTTGCCTATCTCCTTCCCTCTCTCTCTCTCTCTCTCTCTCTCTTTCTACCGCTCTCTTCTTCTCTTCTCTTCCTTTGCTCTGTTTATGTCCTGCTGCTTCTCCTGCTGCTGTCCGTAGCATTTTGTGGTTTTGTAAGCGGCTTTTCGCATCGTGCATTTTGTTTGCCTTTCACATTGGTCACGCCATGCCACGCCCCCTCAACTCCTGCCACAGCCACCCACACACACACACACACACACAGTTAGCAACTGTCACCTGCCAGCTGCCACCTGCTGCGCCTCTAGCTGAGCCTTCACTGTCTTCTTCCCAACTGTCTTTCTCTCTCTCTCTTTCTCTTTCTCTCTACACTTGTGCTACTGCCACTGCCATGTCGCTGTGTCTGTTGCATTGCAGCATAATTAAAGAACTCACTTGCAGCTTACGTGGTTTCAAACGTTGCCCCAAACGCAAGTCTCTCTCTTTCTCTGCTTCTTCTCAGGATTTGCTTGTGAAGCCAGCGACTCCTTGTTGTTGTCTCTTTGCTGCTGCTGCTGCTTGTTTTGCGATATGCGAATTCATTCAATGTTTTTGTTTTTTGTTTTGTTTTTTTCACTTGTGGCAAGTATCTGCCATGCCACATGCCCCATGCCCCCATGCTCTACTTTGCTTACTCAAAGGATTACCGTAAACGTTTCATGTAGCAAATTTTCAACGTCAACGCCGCTAATGTACAGCTAATGATCCAAGTGGCAAGTTGCCTAGTTGGCTAAAGATGCCACACGGGGAAGGGGGGGGGCAAGCAAGTGGTAAAGTTGCAGGACTCTCGAGTTCTACAAACAATTCTCTTTTTGCATTTTTGTTTGCCGCAACTTGTGCTGCTAAAACAAAGATAACTTTCAAGGATTTGCTTACACAAGAGACAATGGTAAATTCTTCAAGTTGAAGTTGAAGAGTTGCACAGACATACATGGTCATACATTGTGCCATATAGTGTGCCATAGAGTGTGCCATAGAGTGTGCCATAGAGTGTACCATAGAGTGTGCCATAGATTGTGCCATAGAGTGTGCCATAGAGTGTCATATTTCTATGCCATAGATGTAAATTAAAGAGCAATGAAAATATGCAAAATATAATGAAAATTTTTAAAGTGATTAATAGTGTCATATATATGGTCATAGAGTGCCATACTGTGCCATATATATATTTATATTGTAAGCTAAGCTGTTACAAATATACGCAAATATGATAGAAACCATTTGAGTATGTTTGGGGAGACATAGATATGGTCATACAGTATCATATTGTGTCATATTGTGTCATACTATGCCATATATAAGTCTCTGACGCAAGCTAAGCAGCTGTTTAAACTTTTGTTAATACAATGGAAAGTCTTAGTGTGTGTTAAAGTGACATATAAATGGTCATACAGTGTCATATTGTGTCATATATATGTCTCAGACGTAAATTAAACAGCTGTGAAATCTTTAAAATATAATGAAAACTTTAAAAGTGTGTAAAGTAGACATATATATGGCTATACAGTGTCATATTGTGACATATATTGTGTCATATTTCTATATGATGCAAGTAATAATTGAAATTCTTTTTTTTTATTTAAGCTTAAATGAAATTTTATTGTCCTGGAACATATGACATGTGACATAGCATGTCATACAATGTCATAGATGGACAGATTTGTATGGCATCGTAGTGTCATATAATGTTATTTCACCGAAGTATTTATTTATGTTGTTAGAATATATAATATATATATATATTATATGTCATACTGCGTCATATAGATATGTCATATGGCATACGTTGTCATATATATATGTCATACAAATGTCATATAAGCGAAAATTTGATCTAATTTTGTATATTTTAAATTCATTTAAAAAATTTAAACAATATGTTGCCATATAATATATGTCATGTGGCATAGAGTGTCATATGTATGGCATAAAAGTGTCATATGTATGTCAAAAAAGTGTCATATACTTTGATCAATAGTTTTTATTTACATATTTTCACTTAAATTTATAATGTTGCCATATAATATATGTCATGTGACATAGAGTGTCATACGTATGGCATAAAAGTGTCATATGTATGTCAAATAAGTGTCATATAATATAGTCAAAAGTTTTCATTTACATCTTTTCACTTAAATTTATAATGTTGCCATATAATATATGTCATGTGACATAGAGTGTCATATATGTATGGCACAAAAGTGTCATATGTATGTCAAAAAAGTGTCATATACTTTGGTCAATAGTTTTCATTTACATCTTTTACTTGAATTTATACTGTTGCCATATAATATATGTCATGTGACATAGAGTGTCATATGTATGGCGTAAAAGTGTCATATGTATGTCAAAAAAGTGTCATATAATTTAGTCAAAAGTTTTTATTTACATATTTTACATGAATTTAGAATGTTGCCATATAATATATGTCATGTGACATAGAGTGTCATATGTATGGCATAAAAGTGTCATATGTATGTCAAAAAATTGTCATATAATATAGTCAAAAGTTTTCATTTACATCTTTTCGCTTGAATTTATAATGTTGCCATATAATATATGTCATGTGACATAGAGTGTCATATATGTATGGCGTAAAAGTGTCATATATAATATATATCATGCATTAGATGCCATAGAAAGTGTCATATAATATAAGAACTTTAATTCAAAATGTTTTGGAATTGCAATTCAACTTAATGTGTAGGTCGGGAGTACATAGATGTTGGGTCTTGAGGGAGGGGAAAGGGGGGTTGCAGTAAACTAGTTCAATTGGTTTCATGCCAGATGTTTATGCCAGACATTTCAATTGAAGAAGAGTAAGAAGAGGGAGCAGTGGAAGACTATGGCAATGTCTAGTAGCGTCAGTTTCAGGTGTTGCACTATGATGTGTTGCAAGCCGGCAAAACCCAAAACTGACCCGCCGAGACCATAAGATGAACAAGAACAAGAAATTGAGCATTGTGAACGACAAGACTAAGACGACGATTGACACTGTGACTGAAAGAGAGAGAGAGAGAGAGCGAGAGAGACAGGGAGAGAGAAAGATAAGTTTAGATGCTTGGTTTTGTATGGCGTTGACAGTCATCAGGCGCAGCTACTTAGATGGACATAAAATTATGATTACAGCAAATGCCACATGTCACACAGTTATACGGCAATTTTAGCTACATCCAAATGTTCAACAGGGGGTAAAGTTGAAGGCAAAGGAACGACAGGACAACAGAACGACAGTATGATGTAGCTACTATATCTTATATATAAACTCATGAGTCCTTTAACCTTGGCGCCCCCCCCCTGAACCCTCCCCCAAAATTTCTACTTCTCTCTATACAACGACCACATGCAGCAGTCAATAACCGAGCCTCAGACTAACGACCATTGCCATGGATTACACTAAAAAAAAGCAATACGAAAAATTGTTACTAAATACACAATATATGCACGACTAGCAGTTACTCCTGAAAATTATTAAATAAATAAAAAAAAATAGAACTTCATGTAGAGAGTCTAGCCAATGCTTACTAGGCAATTTCTTAGATCTAGCACTGCTAGTAACTGCAGTTCCTTTGAATCTCTAGTAGACCTCTAGTAAAGCTAACAGTTAAATTTCATAACTCTAACTGTCTTATACCAGAAGTTCCTTCATTTAGCTTTCACAGTTCTTAATGAATAGCTGTAAATTCTATAAGCTATAGATGCATAACTCTTCCTAGAGTTCTAGTAAAGCTAATAGTCAAATTTCATAGCTCTAGCACTGCTAGTAACTGCAGTTTCTTTAATTATTTCAGCTATGAAGTATAGGAAAATTTTTATAAATTATAAATGCATAACTCTACGTAGAACTCTAGTAAAGCTAACAGTTAAATTTCATAGCACTCACTCTGCAAATATCTGGAATTCCTTGGGTTATTTATAATATTTTTTTATAATTTTAACTTGAACCTAAAGTAAAGCTAATAGTAAAATTTCATAGTTCTAGTTCTTCCTATATCTAAAGTTCGTCCTTCAATTAGTTTTATACAATTTTTAATGATTTACTGCTTCAAGTATATGAAAATTTTAGAAGCTACTATTGATGCATAACATTTTGTGTAACGCTCTAGAAATATTAACTATAAAAATTTTATAGCTATAATTCTGCTATATCTGAAGTTCCTTTGGTTATTTATGATATATATATATATTTTTTTTTATAATTCCTGCATAAAATGTCAAATATCACTTAGCGGCGCTATCTGTAAAATTTCATAGTTCCAGAAAATTTCTAAGCTTTACATAGTTGAGTTTTAGATAAAGTTAGCCATAAAATTTTCCTAGTTCCAGCTGCGAGAAAAATACAAAAAATTATGAAAGAAAATTCTCTATAAAGAAATATATGAAAATTTACGAATATTTTTTTTTACAGGATATTCAAAAAGAAAAGAAAGCGAAAATAATACAGAGAGTGAGAGAGAGAGGGAGAGAAGAGGAAGAGGAAGCAAAACGAATCCCAAAGTAATTCATTACAATAAGCTCACGAATGTGCCATAAAAATCGCGTGCTTCAACATAGACACAAAGCATGTGTGAGAGAAAGAGAGAGAGAGAGAGAGAGAGAGAGTGACTAGTTCAAGGGATTGAAGACGATAAAGCAGATGAGAAAGCAGATGCTCGGCTAGCAAGCAGATGTAGAAGAAGAAGAATCTTAATATACTCAACTACAGTTAGATGTGTTCTCTCTCTCTCACTCACTCCCACAACCACTTCCTACGTCTCTCTCTCTCTCTCTCTCTCTCACTCCTTGTATTTATATACATCGACGTGTCTATGAACATGTCAGCGTTGCTTTTTTTCCCCATACATGCTTTATCTTCAAGCAACCAACCGTCGATTACCACTCCCCACTCCCCACTCCTCACTCCTCTGGCACTTTCCACACACTGGCTAAGGTATCTGCTCTCTCGCTCACACACACCTTTACTCTTTGCTTGTTGTTTGATTGAAAGCGTTGCATTCGAAGCATGAAATTGCCAATTCGTAACATTTTTTTTTTTGTAAACTTTTCATGCAATGCTTATAGGCGTGGCAGTGGGCGTGGCAATATAGCCTAAACTATTGTGACATTAATATGTTCAAGTCTATAGATTAACGCTAAGACACAAAATAATACACACAAAAAATTCTAGAGTAGAAATAATATTTCAATTTCAATTTCAATTCGCATTCAATTTTCAATTTTGAAAATTGATAAAGAAATAAAAATTGACTTGTCTGTCAACTGCAAAATGATTGAATTTTTAAAAAAAAAAAAAAATTAATTTCAATTGCTTTTACTTTTCAATTCAATCAATTTACATCAATTCATCAATTCATTTTCAATTTTTATTTTCAATAAAAATTTTTTTGTATTTTGATTGATTGGCGTCAAAATAATATTGCACATTGCATTTATTCAACTTGTCATTCAACTTGCAACTCAATTAGCATTTACATCAATTCTAAATTCACTTTTTCAACTTGCAATTACTTTCAATTTCAATTTCATTTCGTTGAAGTTGTCTTTTATTTTTTAATTTTTTTTTTTTTTTTATGTTGATGCAATTAATTAATTTCAAGCATTTGCAAAGTTTTTTTTTTTATTAATTTTTCAGCATAAATAATTTATTTTTTTTTCTTTGCTCTTCAATTTCATGCTAATTTTTTTTTTTGTGCAGTTCAACATCGAAAGAAATTTGTACAAATTTGTACAATAATTTTTTATTTTTGGCAAAATTTAAATAATTGTCGCGAATTTTTTTTCTTTTATAATAATTATATATAATTTTTTTTCTTTTTGTTTCAATTCAAATTTTTTTTTGTTTCATTCATTTTTTTTTTCCTTTTTACAATTAAATTTTCTTTTGGTTACAAATTAATTTTTTTTTTCACTTGTATTTTTTTTTTTGTTTCAAATCAATTTTTTTTTTATTTGAATTTAATTTTTTTTCTTTTTTTCCAATAAAATTTTCTTTTTGTTTCAAATTCAATTTTTTTTTTGTTTCAATTTAATTGTTTTTTTGTCTGTTTCAATTAGATAAAAAATTATTGTTTCAATTCAATTTTTTTTTTTCCTTTTTTCCAATCAAATTTTTTTTGTTTCAATTTAACTGTTTTTTTTTTGTGTTTCAATTACATTTTTTTTATTGTTTCAATTTAATTTTTTTTTTGTTTTTTCTTAGTTTTTTTTTGGTTTCCTTTTTTTTGCTAATTTTTTTGTTTAAATTTTTTTATTTTTTTAAATTATTTTTCCTTTGTTTCAATTCAATTTTATTTTGTTTCAATTTAATTTTTTTTTTCCTTTTTCTTTTTCTCAATTAAATTTTCTTTGGTTACAATTTAATATTTTTTTTTTTCAATTAGATTTTTTTTTTGTTTCAATTCAATTTTGTTTATTTTAATTTAAATTTTTTTCCTTTTTTCCAATCAAATTTTTTTTTATTTCAATTTAACTATTTTTTTTTTTGTTTTTTCTTAATTATTCGTCGACTCTTTCAACCCTTTGTCTGTTGTTATTTTTTTTTTGTTCAACTTCTGACACGTGCAAATTTTTTTCAGTTTTTTATTGGTTTCCTTTTTTTGCTCATTTTTTTATATTTCTATTTTTTTTTGTTTCAATTTTTTTTACAATTTTTTTTGTTTCAATTTTTTTTTTAAATTTTTTTTTTTCAACTTTTTTTGTTTCAATTTTTTTACAACTTTTTTATTTGTTTAAATTATTTTTCCTTTTTTTTCAATTAAAATTTCTTTTTGTTTCAATTTATTTTTTTTTTGTTTCAATTTAATTTTTTTTGTTACAATTTAATTTTTTTTTTTTGTTACAATTCAATTTTTTTCCCTTTGTTTCAATTTAATTTTTTTTTGTTTCAATTTAATTTTTTTTTGTTACAATTAAATTTTTTTTTTGTTTCCATTTAATTTTTTTTTGTTACAATTCGATTTTTGTTTGTTTCAATTCAATTTTTTATTTTGCTTCAAATAAATTTTTTTTTGTTTTAATTCCAATTTTTTTTTTCAACATCATTCAACATTATTTTCAATTTGTTGATTTTTTTTTTCTTTGTTTTTTATTCAATTTTTTTGTTTTAGCAATTTCAATATTGGCTGCGTCTTTCCATTTGTAATTCGCCTTAATAAAAAAAAAAAAAAATTGAATCAAATTAATTGCTTTAGTTTCAATTGTTGAACGTTTACCTTTGAATTTCAACAGGTTGAGCGACGAGCGACTTGTTATGATTGATGTCTAATTTTTTTTATTTTTTTTTTTAAATATTTTTTTTTGCCATTGTTCGTTGAATCAAAGGGGTAAAAAAAAAAAAAACTTTATCTAAGGTAAATATATCATTGACAGCTCGTTAACTGTTGAAAGTTTTGTAGTTGAAAGTTGTTGCTAAAGTTCTGCTAAAGGTTTGAAGTTGAAATTGAAGCAGTATGAGAGAAGCGAGGAGTGAGGAGTGAGAAGCGTGAAGCTAGTGGGGGGTAAAGGTTAACACTGCATGCTGACAGCTGAAGACATATGATGGAAATTAATAAAAAAAACAAGCGTAAACACTTAAAAGGCGCTACGACGGTTGCGTTACGTTACGTTATGTTATGTTACGTTGTTCAAGTCAATCGATTGAAATAAAACTCTCACAACGCAGTCTACGCCTTTTCAAATCATTGAACAAAAGCATGTTGATGTTGAGGTGATGAGGGCACAAAAAAGTAATTGAAAACAATCATTAAGAACAGCGAGAGAAGAAGTAAAAGAAAAGAAGAAGAGAAACATAAAAAAAAATGAGCTAAAAAAAAAAAAAATTATTTAGAAGCAACTAAATCTAGCTCTAGCTTTATTTCTCTCTCTTTCTCTCTCGCGCTGTCTCTTTCATACTGCTTATCACTTAATTACACACAGTGGGCGACGCACGTCACAGTTGAATGTCTCAAGTCACTTCATTAAAGGAGTTGAAACAACAACAACAACAACAGCAACAGCAGCGAGACGTTCAACCAAACAACACTGTCGATATCCAGCTGTGTGTCTGCGCCTCCTACTACTTTATCATCATTCTCTTCATCTTCGTTTTCTTCTTCTTCTTTTCTACACTTCTTGTTTTTCCCCTCGCTTCGTTTCGTTTTTTTTTTTTTTTTATTTATTTTTACTTTTATTTTTTTTATTAATTATTCGTCGACTCTTTCAACCCTTTTTGTCTTTGTAACTTGACACGTGCAATTTTTTTTTTGTTTCATTTTTTTTTATTTCAGTTTTTTTTTTGGTTTTCATTTTTTTTCAATTTTTTTTTTTGGTTTTCATTTTTTTTTCAATTTTTTTTTTTTATTTCAATATTTTTTATTTCAATTTTCTTTTATATTTGTTTCCATTTTTTTGTTCAATATTTTTTTTTATTTCAATTTGAACTTTTGCATATTTCTTGTTAACTGCAAATTTTTTTTTTATTCAATATTTTTTGTTTTAATTTTTTTTTATTTTATTTTATTTTTGTTTCAATATTTATTTTTTTTTTATTTTTTTTTATTTCAATATTTTTTATTACAATTTTTTTTATTTCAATTTTTTTCTTATTTCAATTTTGATTTTTGCATTTTTCTTGCCATCTGCAAAATTTTTAATTTAATATTTTTTTGTTACAATTTTTTTTATTTTATTTTTTTTGTTTCAATTTTTATTTATTTTTCTCAATTTTTTTTTAATTCCATATTTTTTATTTAAATTTTTTTACGATTTTTTTTATTTCAATTTGAACTTTTGCATATTTTCTGCCATATGCAAATTTTTTGTTTTCAATATTTTTTTTTTCAATTTTTTTATTTTATTTTTTTTGTTTCAATTATAATTTATTTTTTTTTCAATATTTTTTATTTCAATTTTAATTTTTGCATTTCTTGCCATCTGGAAATTTTTTGCTTTTAATTTAATATTTTTTTGTTTAAATTTTTTTTATTTTATTTTTTTTGTTTTAATTTTTATTTATTTTTTCAAATTTTTATTATTTCAATATTTTTTATTTACAATTTTTTTTTTTCAATTTTTCTTACAATTTTTTTTTATTTCAATGAACTTTTGCATATTTTCTGCCATATGCAAATTTTTTGTTTTCAATATTTTTTTTTTCAATTTTTTTATTTTAATTTTTTTTATTTCGATTTTTATTTATTTTTTATTTCAATTTTGATTTTTACATATTTCTTGCCATTTGCAAACTTTTTGTTTTTAGTTCAATATTTTTTTTGTTTGAATGTTTTTTATTTTAATTTTTTTGTTTCAATTTTTATTTGCCCTTTCAATTTCTTCAATCTTTCTCCCTTTGACAATCTCATTTTCTCAAGCTTTCAATTTGCCGCCGTTTGGCATCAATTTCCACTAATTAGCTTCAATTGTTAAATTTACCCCCCCCCCCCCCTAGTTATCATCTCAATTGCAAGCAAATTAAGATGCCAACAAAAAATAAGAAAATAAAAAATTGAAATTGAATTTGCAGAAAATAAAAGTAGCTGAACGTAAGTTGAACATAAATTGTTCAACGTTATCGGGGATTTTTTTTATTGTTTTTGTTTTTCTATTCAATTGTTGCATCGATTTTTAATTGCATTTTATTTGCAAAAAAATTGAAATTACATTAATCATTCAATATTGAATGTAAATTGAAAGAATTTTCAGTGCAAAATATCAATTGAAGAAAAATTGAAGAACGAATTGAAAAATGTGAAAGAGATTGAAAGTGATCTAAAATTAGGTTGAAATTGTTAATGAAAAATTGAATTGAACTTTGGTTGACAGTAAAACGGAACACAAAAATTGAACATAGATTGAAGTTGAAGAAAAAAAAGAAAAAATAAAAAAAAAATGGAAATTGAAAGAGAAAAATAAAATTTGAACACAGATTGAAATTGAAGACAAAAATTAAACAGAAAATTTTGAAAATTGAAAAGAAAAATTGAATTTGCAAAATTGAAATCGAAGAATTGAATTTAGATTGAAATTGATAAAGGAAAATAAAATTGAACTTAGGTTGAAATTGAAAAGGAAATAAAATTGAACATTAGTTGAAATTTATATAGAAAACTAAAATTGAATATAAGTTGAAAAGGCCGAGGAACAATTGAACATTCATTGAAATTGAAAGAGAAAAATAAAATTGAAAATAGGTTGATATTGAAATAGAAATTGAACATCAGTTGAAATTGAAAGAGAAAAATGAAATTGAACATAGATTGAAATTGAAATTAAAATAGAAATTGAAAGTGAACAGATATGGAAATGAAATTAAGCTTTCCAAGTGCTTTAAATTGACAAAAAATATTGATTTTTTTTTACAACAAATTGAAATTGAAATTGAAAGAAAATTTGAATATTATAATAGATTGAAATTGAAAGAGAATTTGAATGTGATAAATAAAACAAAGTAAGAAATGACATAAAATTGAACTTAACGCAACTTTATTGAATTTCAAATCAAATTGTAGATTGAACGAAATGTGATTGAAATTGAAATTGAACTTGAAATATAATAAATTGAACTGCAATTGAAAAGTGATTTCAAGTGGAAAGATAAAGATTTTTTTTTTTTGTTATAATTGAATTAATTATTTATGTATGTGCTTGACGAGTTGTTGTTCTTGTTGTTGTCTTTCTCTCTCTCTCGCTCTGTCTCTCTCTCTCTCTGTAAGCATAGCTACATGTATGTACATGCATGCATATGTAAACACATACGCATAAATCATATGAGAATTATCATCGCGTATCATTTTACCCAAAAAACAAATGTTAACAAATGCAAACAACAACAACAACAACAACAAGAAATACAAAGAGCTGAACATGAGCAAGAACAAGCATGAAAACAACAACAACAACAACAACAATGCGGGCCTACGCAGCCAAAATAGCTGTAAGAAGATGCTGAGAAAAAGGAAGAAACAATAAAAAAAAAAAAACACAGTTTCAAACTCAAGTGGCGCTGCGTACCAGCGGCGGCGGCGACAGCGGCGGCGCTCAAGTGCAAGCCAAAACATACATATGTGTACGAGCGAGAGAGAGAGAGAGCGAAGAAAGAAAGATGAAGAGCAGCAGTTGAGCGCATAGCTGCAGCCAGCAGCCAGCAGTGACGCTGACAGCAGAGCAGAGCAGAGCAAAGCGACAAAGTAAGAGAGTGAGCGATGATGTTCACCCATCGCTCATAAATTCACGCCACTGAACGACAAACAATAGCGACGGCAACGTCGACGCAATTAATCTGCCGGTCCGGTTTGGCTGGCCGGCCGGGCCGCCTGCGCAGTTCACAGTCATCGACATGGCGGCAGTGACAGTGACAGCGTGCGCAGCTGTTGACAATGTCGCTGTCGCCGCCTGCTGCGACCGTTGATTGACCTTATTATTTGTGCGTACATATGAGACTGTATGTGTGTGTGTGTGTGTTGTGTAACTGTTAACGATGACGATCCAAAGGGTAAACAGACCACAGCAGCAGCAGCAGCAGCAGCAGTGAACAAAATAGTCGGCAGAAGGGAAGTAAGAGAGAGAGAGCGAGAACAGCCGTTGAGTGGTTTCAAATTACAACTTAAGCTTGAACGCATACTGCGCTGCAACAGCGCTGACAAAATGACAGCGAACGCATCTTTTCACTTATTGCAGCTCATTTATAACACTTGAATTGTTTGCAATTTATCATAAATAACGACGATAAGCGCAACACGCAACATTTGCAGATGACTTAACTGTTATATGCAGAGGATCCTGACGCTCTTGCTTTATTCTCTCACTCTCTTAACTTGTCTCTTCAACAAGTAGTTTGCAAAAATTTTAGTCAAGACTGCAACCAAATGCAAAAATGTAGAAGAGTAAAAAATGCTACAGGATTTTATGCTTGCTTGCCATAAACTGTTATACATGCACGCGCTCTTAAAAACTTACATAAAGAGAGAGAATTTGCGTTTACAGTTTATGTTGCGATTATTACATAAATAATGCAAAAGGCATAAAAAAAAAATAGTGTGGAAGAAAAAATAAAATAAGAGAAAAAAAAATTAACAAAATAAATAAAAATAAATTAGAATTTTGGCAATTTTCTGGCAAAAAAAATATTTTTGTTATATTTTTTTTTAAATTAAATTTTTGTTTTGTCATTTTTTTTTTGTCGTAAATTTAAAGACAACATGCAATAAATTGTGCTAGTTATGTGATTTAATTAAAGGCAATTAATTAGCGGTCAAAACTGTTATACAACGCAGTAAACAACATGTAAACAGATGTTTAGCACAGTTACAGCAAAAGCAGCAACAGCAGCAGCAGCGCAGTAGCAGAGACCTGTGGCAGTTAACAGCAGTAATTTGTCGTCCTGTTAACTGCATATAACAGTTATGTGGGTGAACGCATGTTAAATCAGTTTTACAAGTAGCAAGAGCATATTTAAGAGCGCACAAGAGAGCGCGTGTAAAGAGAGAGAAAGAAAATGAAAGAGAGCTGAGCTTATGTTAAGGCAATGCTGTTAATTAACATGTGTTGCTGTAAATGAACTTATGCTGCAAAAGGCAAAAGCCGAGCGTATAATAAATAAAATTAAATATTTATTAAAAATAAATAAAAGAAAAATAAAAAATATTCTTAAAACTTTAAAAATTCCAAAATAAAATAAAATTAAAAAAAAAATTAAAATGTTATATTTTTTTTATTAATTTAAGCAAATTAAATATTTATATATTTTCTCGAATTTTTATTTTTTTTTAGAATTTTTTTGCAGTGAATTTTCATTTTTTTTAATATATTTTTTTTATTTGATTTGCTTACAAAAAAAAAAAAAAAATAAATAAAAATAAAAGAAATATTAACTTAAGTTAACAGCGCTCAAGGGCAGTTAACATTACTGACCGCCGCAGTTAACAGAAGCATCATCAATGTAAATCAGTTTGAGAGCGCAACGCACTTACATACAGAGGCTGTGAGAGCCACCCGCATATATTACATCTGTTGAAAAGAGAGAAAAACAGAGTGAGAGCGCTGCTACTATTGCCAATCATCCTCGCATATGCAAGCACACACACACGCACACACATACATTGCATGAGCTTGCTTTGCCGTTTTGCCGGCCTGCCGTCTAACTTTATCAATACTCTCGCTCTTACACTCGCTCTCAGGCGCGCGCGCTCTTTAGGCAAGGCAGGCAAGCTACACAGCATAAGCATAGCATAGCACACACAGGCAGGCTGGCAGTCAGACAAACAGCAGTCAGCAGGCAGATAGGCAGGCAATACAAGCAGTGCAGAGCAGAGCAGAGCACTCAGGCAGCGCAGCAACAGCAACAGAAGCAGCAGCAAAACGTTTGTCGTCGTCGCTAACAAACGAAGGCAGGCAGGCAGGCACGCGTTTAGTTCTGTGCGATTCATTGAAGCGTTTGGACACGTTGTTCGGTACGTGGCATTGCGTTAATTCGTTTTTAACGTTTACCGTTTGTTTTTTTTTCGTCGTTCGTCATCATAATCAAACGCGCTCTACTCGCACATCATCATCGGTGTGTTAAATATATAACTGTGCGTGCAAAAATAATAATAATAATAAAATTAAAAAAAAAATATTCATATATGTCTTTCACTCTCTTTCTCAATATATCAAAATAATAACAGCAGCCGCATCTTTATGTTGTTTATCTAAATAAAATACAACAAAAATTTATTTTTATTTTTTTTGCCATATTTTTTTTCAAGTGCATCAAATAATAACAACAACAACAATAACGACAAATGAGAAAATAAACATAAAAGAAACTGCCAAAAAAAATAAAATAAAATAAAAATCAAAAATATTTTTGCGCAAATTTTTTTACTGTTTTGTCAAATAAACAGAAATTACAAAAATTCTGTTTGTGAGAAAAGTGCCGCAAAAATAAAATAAAAAGAAAAAACGCAACGCGTAATTTTAAAAGGAAAGAGAGAAATAAAAGAAGAAGCGACAGCAGAAGATGAGCTGCGTTTCAATTTCATCAATTGGATATTTGATTTGAAGAAGAAGAAGAAAAAGAAGCAGCAGCAAAAGCAAAAGCAAAACAAGCAAAAGTACACAGGAAATAAAGGAAAAGAAGAAAACAATAACAACGCCGCGCAAAAATCATTTGTGTTTCTGTGCCCTGTGCCTGTGCCCGTGTGTGTGTGTCTGTGTATTTGTTGTTGTTGTTTTTTTTTTCGGTTTTTTTTTTCGCAAGTGCAGCGTACAAAGCGCCGCTTTGGCGGCGGCGACGTCAACAGCAGCAACAGCAGCAGCAGCAGTGACTGCGACGGAGACGTAAACGTAGACGGCGTCGTCGTTCGCAACGTCTAACAAAAAGAACAATTGAAGAAGGAAATCCACATAAAAAAAAAAACAAAAAAAAACAAAACACAAGGAAAAAATAAGGAGAGAAAAAAACGCGAAGCAGCAAAATAAATGTAGGTCAAAGTATATATTATAATATGATATGAAAATATTACAACTAAAAGGAAATGCGACAGGCATCATCATGTCTGTGAAAACTTCATTTCTTTTACGTTGTTGCGTTTTCTTTATCTTTAACTTTACTTTTTTTTTTACTATATATTTGGCTCCTTGTGTGAGTTTCTCAAACGTGTGTTTTCAATATTGAAACTTTAATAACAATAATAATAATAATAAAAAATAATAATAATAATAATAATAATAATAATAATAAGTGTGTGCAGTTTACCGTTAGTTGGCAAAAGTAACAATAACAAAAAAATAAAAATAAATAAAAAGACAATTGAAAATCTGTGTGACAAAAGAAACTTTTGCTTAACGGTAAATCAATCAAATTAACTAACGGCACTTTGAGTAAAAGTTGCAGTTTTTGTAGCGTAAATTTCTCTACAGGCAATTATATTTATAGAAATTTATAGAAATATTTGCAAAATTCTTAACACTTGGCAAAAGATTTGAAAAATTTACAATTAAAAATGAAATGTAGAAAAATTATAAAATTGGCAAAAAAAAAAATAGATAATTCTATTTAAATTTAGCAAAAAATTAAGAAGCTTAAAATAAAGTAGAATAAAGCTAAGAAAATACTTGTGACAAAAAAAAAAACTAGAAATAAATTGAGAAAATTTTACAAATAAAAATAAAGTGAAGATTTCAGAAAAGTAAAGAAAAAAAAAAAATATGCAAAGAAATTATAGTGCAAATTTTAGAGAAAAGATGCAAAAATAAAAGGGAAAAAATATAATGAAAATTTTAGAAGAATAAAATTAAGGGAATTTTAGAATTAGTTCGAGGAAAAATGTGAAGAAATAATGTGAAAAAAGTATAAGCTGAAAATGATGCAAAATAAATTCAAAAATAAGAAAATGAAATGTGATAAAAAAAAATAAAACTTAAATATAAAAATGAATAAAATTAATTTAAATATATGCATAAAAATATAAAATATATATAAAATATAACAAATATAAATAAATAAAATATAAAAAATATAAATAAATAAAATATAAAAGATATAAATAAATAAAATATAAAAATTTAAATAAATAAAATATAAAAAATATAAATAAATAAAATATAAAAAAATATAAATAAATAAAGTATAAAAATATAAATAAATAAAATATAAAAAGTATAAATAAATAAAATATAAAAAATATAAATAAATAAAATATAAAAAATATAAATAAATAAAATATAAAAATTTAAATAAATAAAATATAAAAAATATAAATAAAAAATATAAAAAAATATAAATAATAAATAAAATATAAAAAATATAAATAAAATAATAAAATCGACTTCGTAAACTTTACTAGAACTTATAGAAAAAAAATGTTTAAGAAAAAGAAACTATAGAAAAAAATTTACAAAGAAAAATAAAAAAATCTAAAAAATGCAGAAAATATATTTCAAAATTTAAGAATAAATTTCTTGAAAATATTTCTAAACAATAAAATTATTATTTAATAAAAGTCAAAACTAAAATCAATCAAAGAAGTTCTATAAGATTTTTTTAAGATTTTTCGGCCTTTACAATAAGTTTAACATAAATTCAATTAAAAGCTGACAACAAATTCATTAATTAAATAAAAGTGTAAACAAAAATGAAGATGAAAAAGAAAAAGAAAAACGAAGAGAATATGAAAAATAGTTCATATATTATTTTTAGCTATTATTATTATTATTATTACTGTAATATAATTTTAGCGAGCCAGTGAAAAAATGAATTATGCCTCTTGTTTCTTCTGCTTTTTCTTCATCTTCTTCTTTTACTTGTCGAGAAGCTATGTTCGTTCGCCTAGAAGACAATTATGTTTTGTTTATTTTACCTCTTCTTTTTTTTTGTTTTTTTTTTTGCACATGTTTTTTATTCGCTTGTCAAAAGCTTCATCTTGTTCTTCTCTTTAACTTGTCTTGTTTCGCTTGTTTGCTGTCCGCCTTCAACTTTGAGGCACAATAATAAATTAAGCCGACGGCAACATGAAAAAATATACAACACAATGTTACTGTGCTGGCAAGCCTATAGTGAAAGAATATATATATATTTATAAATATTTCACGATTCTCATTCAATCAGCAAAACTTGAAATTTTGTAAAAAAAAAAAAAAAAAATTCACAAATTTTCATAATCAAAAAAAAATTAAAATTAAAAAAAAATCGTAAAATCTTAAGAAGTTTTTCACATTTATTAAAAAAAATTTTTATAAAAAAAAAATTCATAAATTTTCATAATGAAAACCAAAAAAAAATGAAAATTATTTTTCAATTTTGAATAATAAAAAAAAAATCTTAAGAAGTTTTTCACATTTATTAAATTTTTTTTTTTTTATAAATTTTCAATGAAAACTTCAAAGCGTTTGTTTTTTTTTCTAAATTATTTGAAGTTCATTTTAATGATTTTCATTTAATGAAGAATTTTAAAGTTTTCTACAAACAAAATGCGTGAAAAATTCATATTTAAATATATATATATATATATATATATATATTTCTTATCCCTTTTTCAAGTCTTTCAATTTGTTTTTATGTTTTGTTGTTTTATTTGAAGGTGAAATTTTGTGGAAACTTGTGAAAGAAAATCGACTGTAAGAAAATCAAAGACTTTTCCAATTGAATAAATTTTCACATGTGCTTGTTGTTTGTTGTATGTTTATAATACGATGACGAAAATTAGTGCCAAAAGGAAGGATGTGAATGTGTATGTGAAAGATAAGAGAATGAGTAAAACAAAGAAAAGGAATGAGGAATATAAAATGTTAAGAAAAGAAAAAGTTGAGAGAAAAAAAAATGTTTGGGAAAATTAAAAAGTTTTATAATTTAAGCTTTGATTAATGCTAAGAATATTGAACAATTGAATTGAACTTAATTTAAGTATTTGTGTAACGGTTGGCAAGAAGGAGAAAGAGAAAAAGAAGTTGGATTTTTATTCTAGAATAAAATTTCAACTAAAACAAATGAAAAGCAGCTCAAAATTTTTTTTGTAAAATTATAAAAAAAAAAAATTATTTTTTATTTAACTGCAAAATAAAAATTGTAAGCAATAAAATTTTGCAAAAGTGAAACCAAAAATGCAAAACGGAAAACAATCAATTTAAGAACTTAACAAGTTAAATTGCGATTGTTTTAATTTTTTTTTTGTTTTCTCATACTTCATTTAAGAATTTTAATGTTCAAGCTCAAAGTTGCGAGCTGTCTGAGTAACAACAACAACAACTACAAAAAAAATGTTGATTGATTATTATTGTTTAGCAAGAAGAGGTAGAAGGAGTGCCAGAGGGAGTGATAGAGGGAGTGATAGAGGGAGTGATAGAGAGAGTGAAAGAGGGAGTGATAGAGGGAGTGATAGAGAGAGAGAGAGAGAGAGAGGTAGACATTATGAAAACAAGAGCAATTTCCAAAAACTGAGCTCAAATTTCGCACAGCTGTTTCAACTTGTTTTAAGTTTAAAGTTTTTTTTTTTTTTTTTGTTTTATTTTAAAGCGATTTATATTTCGGGTAGAAGAAAAAAAAAAAAATCAAAGAAAATTTTTTGCTTACGACTTTGGGAGTCTGCACGTTTCACAGTCCGTCCATTTGTGCGGTGTGTTGTGCTGTCAGCTGTTACCAGAAAATTCGTCGAGTTGCTTTGGTCATCAAACAGCAACATTATCGACATTTTGGCATTAAACATTATCAACAGCTGCTGCCATTGATGTTGATGCCCGCTGCTCGCTGCTCACTGATGGATGCAACAGCAGGCAGGCAGGCAGGCAGGCAGGCAGCTCTACATTTTACCTGTATTATGTCAAAATCCGTCAAGGTAAAAAAAAAAAAAAAATGTGATTGAAAGATTAAAAAGTATCTATAACTTAAGCCTGTAACTGCAATTGTATCTGTTAGTGCGTTAAGTGCGCTTTGTGTATATTTTAAGTGCAACAAAACTGTCAGGTGTTGACTGGCAGCAAAGGTGTAGAATAACTTACACTGCTCACTGTGCACTGTTGTTTACTGCTGCTTGTAGCTTGTGCAAATTGTTGTAAGTTATAGATACAGAAATTCGCTAAGAAGTAAAAGATAACAAAGAGAGTGAGCAGAGAGAGAGAGAGAGAGAGAGGGGGAGTGTGGCAGCCACTTGAGATGATTTATGATGCTAGTCAGGCAGCAAAGTGTAGACAGGCAGTAAGCAAAAGTAAGTGTGTGTGAGAGAGAGAGAGAGAGACTGTAGGGAGAAATGAAAACATAACAAAAACCCTCAAAAAAAAAAAAATAGAGGCTGCCATTGATAGCAAGAGCAGTCAGCGCCT